>CM031243.1:192015778-192028278 GCA_018340775.1 Taxus wallichiana var. yunnanensis
GAGGTTGAACACTTTTTGGCATTGCAAACTTCTTCTTTCACCTCCAGCAAGTGATAGTTGTAAGAATCAGACCTTTTTCACAGTTTGTAACAGGTTTATACCTCTTTGATGGTGGAATGCAAGAGATTTTTACATGGAATTGACAGTGCAAACTCTGTGAATGCTTTCAATCCTCTGTTTGTATTGTTTTACTTCATTTTAAGACCTCTAATTACATCTATCAGCTTGTGTATGTTTTCCCTTGTTGCATTTCATGAATTTGTGTCTATTTACATGGCAAAAATGTTTCACCACTCCTTTTGGTGCATCACCATCTTTAGTTTAGTTTCATTTTTGCATTTTTATCCTTGTCTCCTTGCAATCTAGGGTAGAATTAGGATTAGAACCTTTGTAGTTGTGCAAAATATAGATCTAAATCAGAGGAGTTTGAGGAACCAGCCTCTATTCTGGAGATTCCTCTCTCATTTTCACAAGTCCCACACTTGGAGAGAGGTTTCCATGTTGTGCAATCACACTGGATGCTCTAAACATCATTTAGAACCTTGATTTGCATCCAGGGGTGTTGTTGATTTGCAACAATAGTTTTGGCATGCCCGGTGGGACCTTAGAGGTCTTCCACTTCATCTTTTGCAGGTTGGTGTGTTCCTGTGAAGATTTCAGCCTTTGGAGGCACTTGCAAACACATCGGCGACTCCATCATCGATCAACAACCCATTTAAGTTGCAGTCACCTATTTTTCATCCATTTCCATCCATTATTCTTTCCATCTCTTTCATTCTTTTCCATTCCATGAAGTTGTGCAATCATGACTTCATTTCCATCATGGAACTCACATTTACAACAACAACAATGTTTCCCACCTCCAACATGTGTTTAAATCCTCCAAATCAGCATTTTGAACAAATTCAAAATCAGCATACATACCCATATGAGCAGCAATGCCAAAATCAGTTTGGCTATGGAGCTTTCAAGAGCAAGGGTGTGCATACAATGAAGACAATTAGATGCAAGATGCTGGTGCTGTTGGAGAAAATCCAAAAGATGGAGGTAAACATGGTGCAATCCAGGCTCAAGCACAAATGAAAGCATTTGGAATCGGTTGTGGAGCACCTGTCCATGGGTGGGACCTTTCCCAAGGCATTACAGCCCTCAAGAGAAGCTTGACTTCATGATTGCAACGCTGCCATTTCTTGCAAAGTGGATTGAAAGAATAGAGGTGTATGAGAGGAGTATTCAAAGAACCTTGTCAACGGGTAAGCACACCATCTCATGCCTTTTCTTTTCCTCTTTCCCAATCTGTTTTATCTCGGCATGTCAAGTTTTAAACTCTCCATCTATTGTCCCAATTGTTGAATCCATTTCTCCACCCCCTTGTGTCTTCCACCTCATCTCAATTCTTCTGTCCTTTTTCCTTCCAAACAGTCATCCCCTACACAAGAGCTAAATGAAACACCCTCTCCTCCAAAGAAACAAGAGGTTTTACCTCCACCACCACAAAAATTACAAAAATCAGTCATGAAGGACAACAAAAAGAGAAGCCAAACAAGGATGAAGAAATTCAAATTTTGAAGAGTTGGGCTCTTAAATTTGGGATTAAGAAGATCCCTTTCTTTGATGAAACCTTTAGAAGAGGTTGGAGTTACTGCAAACAAATGGTGGTCGGGACTGATTTTGTTGCAGTGGAAGAAGAGCAAAAGGAGTTGCTGATCAAGCCCGAATCAATTTGTTCGAATATAGTGTCCATGTTGGCACCCTATTTGAAGGAAATGCTGATCCAATTCAAATTAAAAAAATCAGTCATGAGGGATAGCAAGAGGAAGGAGAAGCTGCTCCAAATCCAAAGAAGAGGAGCACATTCCAGGTTGTGTGGGGAGAAAAGTGTAGATCCAAAGGCTTTGAGCACAAAGCGGTTATAGAAGAACCTTGCTTCTTCTCTCTACTTCATCTCTCTCAAGTTCTAAAATCTGTGAAGAAGAGTTTGATCCCTCAAACTCAATGCTTTGGAGGATGAAAGAAACCATGGTGATCAAGTTGCAGATCAAGAGAATGCCATGGGAGAGGTTGAACATTTGCAGCAGGACAGCAATGAGGCAGTTTACCTATCTGATTTGGAGGACTGTTTTGATGAAGAAGAACTAGTTGAGTTTCCACCATTCTCTCTTTCATCATCCATCTTCCAAACACAAGAGCTCTGCTTGTGTGTATGGAGGAGAGTATTCATTTGCAGCATTCGCATCTTATAAAAGCTCTTTGGAACCAAGATTGGAAGATTTTAATCTTTCATGTCCTTCATTGGAGGAAGAGAAAGGGCGAAGGGTTATACCATTGCTTCCACACCATCCATTCAAGGTCTCTGAGAGAACTCCATTCTTGGAGTTGAAAATCAGAATTATGGGCATACTCAATGGATCGGACCTTGCCCAATTAGGTATTTGACTTCATTGGAGCCAAAGGAGAAGCCACAACTAGTCATGCTTGCTTCTAAGCAAGAGGATGAGCTACAAAGTTCCAAGGATCAGCTGTCATACCTCTCCAATCCAAATGCGAGCAACTAAAAGAGGTATTGGATTTGTTTTTAGTTGACACCTTGCTAATTTGGGTAGAAGACCAGCTTCTTGTTGATTTTCCACTCATCCAATCAGCCATACTCAGCTCCAAATCATTTGCATGGCTGCCAAATTTGAAGAAAGGAAGCTATTTTGCACAACCAGTTTCAGGGGTTCTTTATCCCAAATGTGCCCCCTGCTCATTTTGTGGCTAACTCCTTTACATCTTTCCTTCTCTTGTGCCTCAGTCAAAATATTTTGTTTTCTAGGAACTCAAAACCTTCTAGAAATGGCACCATTAGATAGAGCTCTTTCTCAGCTTTCCAAAAAGGTAAAGTTTTCCTCCTAACTCCACGTATTTTTCAAGTTATGGCTCAGCGGAGTTTTGGTGGGAAATTTTCCCCTAGAAGGCCCGCAGCCAATCAGGAGTTGTCACGTGTCCAAGGGTGAAAAACACCAAGTGACCCGAAGGAAAAAATGGTCAGGAAGGGCCCGCGCCCAATCAAAATGTGCCATGTGGCACCTGGAGTGGCGGAGCGCGGGGAAAATTTGAAAAATGTTCCAAAGACCAAATGGGTAAAAATTCAAACTTTTTGCCCGCCGATCCGATTTTGGCTCGTTTTTGCCCTAAAACTTCAAATCACCATAACTTTTGATCCAAAGCTTGGATTTTCATGTTCTTTATATCAATCGAAAGATGGTGAAATTCTCTACAAAATTCCATGGTCAATTTTGAATTTTGGTTTAGTTTGGAGGGAGAAAATCAAAAAACACTTCTGGTATGTGCCCATGGACAGAACTGACGTTTCAACAACCATTTTTAATGCGAAATGGGTCGCATTCTTCTCCAGCATGGTCAAAAATGTCGAGGGATGGGTCAGCTGTAGGTCCCCATGTTGTTTTTAATGCATTTTGGTCAATGAGGAATGGCTCCCATGTTTTTTCACGTTTTCTCTCTCCTGGGTTCGACCCATGCACTGTAAAAAGCCAGATTTGGCTCATTTTTCAAAGGGGAACACTTTTTTTGCACAACAAGCTTCTGTTTTCATCTTCAGCAAGTGATTTTAGAAGTACCAGACCTTCCAGGGATTGTAACAGGCCTTTTTGCCTCTTTGGTGTTGGAATGCAAGGATTTTGATGTTGAAAATCACAATGCAGGCTCTGTGAATGCTTTCAGTCCTTTGCATGTGTTGTTTGTTTCATTTCAAACCTTTGATTACAGCTTATCAACCTGTGCATGATGTTTTATGCTGCAATTTCTGATTTGTGTCTATTTGCATGAGCAAAAATGTTCACCACTCCTTTGGTGCATCACCATCATTAGTTTAGTTTCAATTTTTGCATTTCTTATCCCTGTCTCCTTGCAATCTAGGATAAAATTAGGATCTGAACCTCTGCAGTTGTGTAAATAATAGATCTAATCAGAGGAGTTTGAGGAACCAACCTCTAATCTGGAGATTCCTCTCTCATTTTACAAGTCCCACACTTGGAGAGAGGTTTCAATGTTGTGCAATCACACTGGATGCCTGAAATATCAACTTAGAACCCTGATTTGCATCCAGGGGTGCTGCTGATTTGCAACAACAGTTTTGGCACGCCGGTGGGACCTTAGAGGTCTCATTTTTATTGCAGCAAAGTTGATGTGCATCTGCTGTAATTTTCTTTCTTGAAAAGAGCTATAATTTGCATATCTGTGACTCCAAGGGGAAGAATCAACTGGTTTCAGCAGTGCAGGCCTGAAAACTCATGAGAAGAATCACTACAAGGTCAAGAGCTGGAGAAGAAGAGGTGCTTGTTTGAATATCTGCAGTTATCTCCAAGAGTAAGGCAAAGTGGGAGGAGAATCCAAAGGTCTCCATCTCCACCAAACAGAACTCTCTCAACTCCTCCACCTGGTAGGCCTTTCATTCAATCAACAAGGGTTTTAAGACCAATTAGAATGGCACAAAACAACCCCTATGTCAATTTCACAGCAAAGCCCCACTTGCCCTCAATGCACAACATCCAATTCCAATTACAGCCTTGAAGAACATTCCATACTTCACTGGAGAGAATCAGACTACTCCAGGTGATCATGTTAAAGACATTTCCAACCTTTGTGCAATTCATGAAATCAATGAGATGCAAGTGGTGTCAAATTGCTGGCATCTTCATTCAAGGGGAAAGCATTGCAATGGTTTAGAAGCCTTGGAGCTGGTTCTATCACAAATTGGAATCAGCTATGTATAGCACTTCATGAGTAATTTGGAGAGAAGGGAGACAACTTGTCTCTTTTGGAGCAGCTGACAACCATCAAGAGAGCTCCCAATGAGCAGCTGACCGATTTCAACTTCAGATTTCAAAAGACTTGGGAGAGAATTCCAGTGGCAGTCAGACCAACAACAGAAGGTGCTTTTCTCTATTATCTCAAAGCTCTAAATTCTGATATTTCTATGTTGATTCAGTCCATGGGAGGCATAACTATCCCTATGGCTTATAGCATTGCCATTAGGGCTGAAAATTGTTTGATCCAAGCTAGCAAACTAGCCCCTAGACCTCCCATGCCATTGTTTCCAAGTTTAGAGAGTCCAAATACCAATCAAGCACCTAATTTGGCTCCTTCTCCCACTCCTAGAAATCAGAGTTCAAATGAAGCTTCTACTTCATCTCCAAGTGCCCCAAATGAGCTTCAAGAAGTCATGAAGCAATTGCAAAACCTAGGCAATGAGCTGGTTACTCTCAAAAGGCAACAAGCCCAAGGTTTTAGACCTTCTTACTAGCCCCAAGCTCAGCCTAACAGCAGCCATACCAACCACAAAGACCTCCTAATCCAACTGCAAATGTAAATCAAACAAGGCCTCCTGCCAATAGACCATTTCAGCCCTATAATCCTAATGCCATATCTGCCTCTAAGGCATTGGTGCCAACACAAAACAACGTTGCTCAAGAGTATGATTGGTGTTTTCCATGCAATGAACCTCATAACCAATCTATGTGCTTCAATGGTGCTTTGAATCAAGCATTAATGGTGACAACTACTGGTGTGGAGGGTGAAGGCAGTCAAGGAAACAACCAACAACAAGAAACATTCCAATAACAATCAGCCCCAAATGACACCACATTGGTAAACTGGCAAAGCAAAGATTTTTGTGGCATGAATCAAGCGGTTTCTCTCAAGGTGTTGCAGCCAACACAAGGTCAAAAAGAAGGAATTTGGGTGAAGAACAGCCATTAGCTCCAACCAATCCACAACCTTCCATGGCTCCACAAATGGTTGGCAAGAAAATCTAATTTCAAATGCACAAGGGCAGCCAAGAACAACTCCTAGACCAACTCAAATACCAGTTATTGCTGCCCACGTGCAAGGAGTGAATGTACAAGCAAAGGGACAACAAAGAGATCCTTCATCACCATTCAATATCATTGATCAGATGAAGAAGACAAATGTTAATATATCAATGTGGGAATCCCTATCTATCCCAGGCCAAAGAGATTTGCTACAAGCTGCCATGAAGGACTGGCCAACTTCGAATCAGCAAGTTCAGATGCAAGAGAAAGTGCTCACAAATGCTGCCCAGCCTGAGGGAATCATGGAGGACAACAAGGTAAAATGTTGAAGCCCCCTCCTTTCTATGTTTCATTAATCATTGGAAATCAGTTAGTGCACAATTGCATGATAGATTCCGGGGCAAGTAGCTCAGTGATGCCTAAACAAATAGCTGATCAGCTAGGGCTCCAGTATGAAACCATATCCAAAGGGGTAGTGCAGCTAGATGGGACAGCAATAACAATAGTTGGAGTGATTAGAAACTTGAGTCTTACCTTGCATGCATGTCCAAATGTTGTTGTTTTACAAGATGTATCAGTTATAGACCTTCCACCACTCTTTGCCCTATGCTTGTCAAGGGACTTCACAGCCAAGATTGGAGGATATTTGTCTGCTGATTGGTCACACATGCTGTTCAGAATGAGGTATGGAACCAAAGCTACAATCAGGTCTGAACCTATTGCAAACTTCCACATTGAGCCCTACACTCCAAGTCAGATCAATGCCAACTGTTCGACATTTGATCAAGAAGATCACCCAAGCACTGATGAAGCTGACACCAAGGTTGGAAGCATCCCGGATCTAACTCTTGATGAATGGGCAAACAAGGTGCATGCTTTTGATCCTTATCAAGAAGTAGAAGAATCTGAGCTAGGGTCTATTACATACATCAAGAAGATCAGCCCATTCCTAGCATCACCAAGCCAAACCACAAGGATGACAATGAGGTATGGCAAGCTATTTTTGATGGATCAAGGAGTAGACAAGGTGCGGAGGTGGAGCCATGCTTGTTTCACCTCAAGGAGTAAAGTACTATTCAACTTTAGATTTCAGTTTGCATGCTCCAATAACACTGCTTGAATATGAAGCCTTGGTGCAAGGGATGCATTGGGCAATAAAGAGAGGAATAAAGAACTTGCAAGTCTTTGGTGACAGTGAATTGATTGTAAATCAGGTCAAGGGACAACATGCTACCAAGAATGATCTACTTAAGTGCTACAAGAACAGGGTGTGGGACCTCATTGAAGATTTTGAGGGTTTTGGCATCAAATCCATTCCTAGGAAAGAGAACCAAGCTGCTGACAGGCTTGCAGTAGTAGGGGCAGCCTTTGACATTGTGGAAAGCATTCAACAAGACAAGGTACAACCAAACATCCATGTGATTGTGAGGCCTTCAGTGCCGGATAACAATGTCAGTTGGAAAGTGTTTGAAAATGACCAGCAAATCATCCATTTCTTGCAAGAAGAAGCTGAGTTCTCAGCTAAAAATCAGGAAAAATTGGAACAGCAAGATGGTGACCAAGTGGTACAAATGAGAACTAACAAAGCTACCCAAGGGACTTATCACTTTGGAGTCCATTTTCAATCCCAATGATCAGTTTAGGAAAGAGAAAGCAAACATTCAGGTCAAGAGAGAAGATTCAATATCCATCTTGGTGGAAGAGAACAAACCATTGCAAATTGGAAAGATGACAACTGAACAAGAAAGGTATGAGTTCATACAACTTGTGTCAAGAGTTCCCTAATGTGTTTGCTTGGAGCTACGAAGATTTGAAAGGTTTCAATCCCAAGTTAGCTCAGCACACCATTGAGTTGGATCCAAATACTAAGCCCATCAGGTAGAAACAAAGGCCAGTCAATCCACACATGGAACCTCTCATGAGGAAGGAATTGAACAAGTTGATTGAGTCAAGAATCATATTCCCAATCAAGCATTCTAGTTGGGTTGCCAACTTGGTTCCAGTCAGAAAGAAGAGTGGAGAGATCAGATTGTGTGTTGACTTCAGAGACTTGAATAGAGCATCTCTCAAGGACCATTACCCACTCCCTTCCATGGAGCAAATCTTGCAAGTTGTGGCTAGCTCCGAGAGGTTTTCACTACTTGATGGCTACTCAGGCTACAATCAGATTATGGTGAAGGAAGAAGACCAGTTCAAGACAGCCTTCACAACCAAATGGGGAACTTATGCATACAGGAAAATGCCATTTGGGTTGTCCAACGCTGGTGCTACTTTCCAAAGAGCAATGGACATGGCGTTCAAAGGTTTGATTAACAACATGGTGCTGATTTACCTTGATGATATCACTATTTTTTCCAAGAATGCAGCAGACCACCTCTCTCATTTGAGACAAGTCTTCACGAGGTGCAGGAGATTTGGAGTGTCTTTGAATCCTAAGAAGTGTATCTTTCTTACACATGAAGGAAAGCTCCTTGGCCATATTGTCTCCAAAGAAGGATTAGCAATTGATCCAGAGAGGGTTGAAGCCATAAGAGCACTACCATTGCCAAGCCACAAGAAAGCCCTTCAGAGTTTCTTAGGGAGGATAAACTTTGTTCGGAGGTTTGTCCCAGATTTTGCAGCCCTTGTCAAGCCCATCACCAAAATGTTAAAGAAGAGCATGGCTTTCAAGTGGACAACAGAAGGCAAGGAGAGTTTTGAAGCAATCAAAGAAGCTATCTCTCAAGCACCAACTCTCATCAACCCAGATTTCTCCAAGGATTTCATCCTCTATGCATTTGGAGGTAATGATACTATTTCTACCATTTTGGTACAGCAGAACAAGGACAACGATGAGCAGCCAATTACTTTCTTCAGCCAGAGCCTAGATGACTATGAGGTGAGGTATTCTTTTATTGAGAAGCATGTGCTGGCAGTAATCAGAAGCTTGAAGAAATTCAAGCATTTAGTCTCAAACAACAAGGTCCAGTTGCTGGTCTCACATGCTGGGGTTAAGGACTTCCTCCTCAACAAATATTTGAACGAGAAAAGGGTAGGTTGGATCACCCGTGTCATGGAGTATGACATTGAGATCAAAATCACCAAGCTGGTAAGAGGAAAAGGATTGTGTGAGCAGCTGGTTTTGGGGAAGCAAAAAGAAGCATGCAATGAAGGAGAGGCTGTTTTGACAGTTCAAGACAGCCATGAGCCATGTGGCACTCAAGAAGAAAACAATGCTGCCCCCACTCCTTGCTGGACCCAAGGTATAATGCACTTCCTAAGCACAGGCCTATGCCCTCCGGAGATGAACAAGACCCAAAGAAGACACTTCAGATTGCAGGCTGTCCCATATGCCATTGTTGATGGAGTTTTGTTCAAGAAAGATGTGAATGGAGTGTTGCTGAGATGCATTAGCACAAATCAGATTCATAGGGTATTGGAAGAGTTCCATGGTGGACCAGCTGGTGGTCATTTTGCACCAAGAGTGACAGCTCTAAAAATCATGAAGGCTGGTTATTATTGGCCTAAAATTTTCAGTGATTGCTATGCATGGATCAAGAGGTGTAAGAATTGTGCATTCTTCACAGGAAAAGAGAGACTTGCTGCCCTTCCATTGCATCCAATCTCAGTTGACCAGCCATTCATGCAATGGGGTTTGGACTTCATTGGAGTCATTAATCCCAATTCAATTCAAGGGCACAAATGGATTTTGACAGCCACGGACTACTTCACCAAGTGGACTGAAGCAGTAGCACTCAAAGAGACAAATGAGTCTAGCATCTTAGACTTTTATGAGGGGATAGCAACCAGATTTGGTATACCTACTACAATAATCTCAGATAATGCATTGGCATTCATTGGATCCAAGGTGACTGAGTGGGCTTTCAAGAATGGGATCTACCTAAGCACTTCATCAAACTATTACCCTCAAGGTAATGGCCAAGCCAAGTCTACAAACAAGAACTTGTTGAGGATCATTAGGAGGACTCTTGATGAGAATCAGAGGTCTTGGCATACCAAACTGAAATCAGCCTTATGGGCTGATAGGATAACTCCCAAGAGATCCACAGGTAACTCTCCATTCAAACTTGTTTATGGAAGAGAGGCAATCTTGCCCATGTCACTTGAGTTGCCAACATTGGAACTCATGAAGCAATTAGAGTTGCTAGAGTTTGAGCCCATGGAGGTGAGATATGCAGAGTTGATGGAGCTCAGGAGGTCAGAAATCAGGCATCCCAAGCAATGGAAAGGATCAATCTTTGATCAAAAGACCTTTGATAGGAAGGCCAAGGATAGATCTTTCCAAGTTGGAGATCTAGTGTTGAAATGGGATGTGGATAGAGAAAAACCGGGAAGGCATTCAAAATTTGATGCCATTTGGAGTGGCCCATACATGGTCACGAAGTGCAAGAACAACAATGCTTTCCAATTGGCCTCATTGGATGGTGAAGAACTGCAGATTCCAGTCAATGGAATCTATCTAGCATTGCTTCTAGAGGGAAATTTACCACCTTGTAAATATTAGATTAGATTTTCATTCCTCCAAGTGCTTGTGCACATTGTTTTGTTGTAGGTTAGTTTTTTTTCCCTAAGTGCTTTGGCACAGCTTGCTGTCCATGGAGATGTTTTGCAGTCCTTGCTTCCATCAAGTGATATTCCATCTTCCTCCTTGCACATTCTAAGTCAGTTGGGGTTCTAAACAGAATATTTGATGACTCCATGCCCAATGGACTGCTTCAGAAGATAACTGGGTATTTTCATCTAACTAGCGGCAGATGACCCTCTGAGTCGCCAAAATTGTTATCCCAAATGTGCCCCCTGCTCATTTTGTGGCTAACTCCTTTACATCTTTCCTTCTCTTGTGCCTCAGTTAGAATATTTTATTTTCTAGGCACTCAAAACCTTCTGGAAATGGCACCATTGGATAGAGCTCTTTCTCAACTTTCCAGAAAGGTAAATTTTTCCTCCTAACTCCACGTATTTTTCAAGTTATGGCTTAATGGAGTTTTGGTGGGAAATTTTCCCTAGAAGGCCCGGCACCAATCGAGGAGAGTCATCACGTGTCCAAGGGTGAAAAACACCAAGCGACCAAGGAAAAAAAATGGTCAGGAAGGGCCCGTGCCCAATCAGAACGTGCCATGTGGCACCTGGAGTGGCGGAGCGTGGGGAAAATTTGAAAAATGTTCCAAAGACCAAATGGGTAAAAATTCAAACTTTTTGCCCGCCGATCCGATTTTGGCCTATTTTTGCCCTAAAACTTCAAATCACCATAACTTTTGATCCAGAGCTAGATTTTCATGTTCTTTATATCAATGGAAAGCTGGTGAAATTCTCTACAAGATTCCATGGTCAATTTTGAATTTTGTTTAGTTTAGAGGGAGAAAATCAAAAACACTTCCGGTATGCGCCCATGGACAGAACTGACGTTTCAACAACCATTTTTAATGCGAAATGGGTCACATTCTTCTCCAGCATGGTCAAAAATGTCGAGGGATGGGTCTGTCAGGTCACCCATGCTGTTTTTAATGCATTTTGGTCAATGAGGAATGGCTCCCATGTTTTTTCACATTTTCTCTCTCCTGGGTTTGACCCATGCACTGTAAAAAGCTAGATTTGGCTCATTTTTCAAAGGGGAACACTTTTTTACACAACAAGCTTCTGTTTTCATCTTCAGCAAGTGATTTTAGAAGTACCAGACCTTCCAGGGATTGTAACAGGCCTTTTTTGCCTCTTTGGTGTTGGAATGCAAGGATTTTGATGTTGAAAATCACAATGCAGGCTCTGTGAATGCTTTCAGTCCTTTGCATGTGTTGTTTGTTTCATTTCAAACCTTTGATTACAACTTATCAACCTGTGCATGATGTTTTATGCTACAATTTCTGATTTGTGTCTATTTGCATGAGCAAAAATGTTCACCACTCCTTTGGTGCATCACCATCATTAGTTTAGTTTCAATTTTTGCATTTCTTATCCCTGTCTCCTTATAATCTAGGATAAAATTAGGATCTGAACCTCTGTAGTTGTGTAAATAATAGATCTAATCAGAGGAGTTTAAGGAACCAGCCTCTAATCTGAGATTCCTCTCTCATTTTACAAGTCCCACACTTGGAGAGAGGTTTCAATGTTGTGCAATCACACTGGATGCCTAAAATATCAACTTAGAACCGTGATTTGCATCCAGGGGTGCTGCTGATTTGCAACAATAGGTTCATTTAGCTCACCTTTGATTCCAATTAGAGTAGATTAGGTAGGTTTTCTTTCAGTAGAAGAAGTGCTTGTGCACACTCTGCATGTTCCATTTGGAGCATGTATGATTTTCGGTTTGTACATAGTTTTGCTGTTCTTGGTTTCACTCTTGCACGCCTGTTTTGATGGCATTTTGGTGGGAACAACTCCATGTCCAAGTGGGATTCAAGTGGTTCAGTGTGGGAAGTTTTCAAAGTTCAAATCAATTTTGGCTACTACTCATGACTCCATGTCCAATGGATTGCTTCAGGCTACTGATCTTTCATCTAGTAGGTAGATGACCCCTTTGAGTCGCCAAAATTGTTATCCAAAATGTGCCCAACTCATTTTTGTGGCTAACTCCTTGTGTTATTGCCTCTCTTATGCCTCAATCCAATTTTTGATTTTAAGGCATCAAGGCTTTTTGGAAATGGCACCATCAGATAGAGCTCTCTCTGTGCTTTCCGTAAAGGTAAAGTTTTC
>CM031243.1:192033278-192034338 GCA_018340775.1 Taxus wallichiana var. yunnanensis
TGCACATGCTAAGTGTGTGCATGTGTGCATATGTTTTTGAGTGTGTGTGTGTGTGCGCGTGCGTGCATGCATGTGTGTGTGTGTGTGTGTGCATGTGCACGTGCATAGTCGTGTGTGTGCGTGTGCGTGTGTGTGTCCATGTGCGTGTGTGTGTGTGTGCCTATGCATGTGTGTGTGTGTGTGTGTGTGTCCATGTGTGTGTGTGCATCCGTGTGAGTGTGTGCTTGTGTGTCCGTGCGCATGTAAGTGTTTGTGTGTGTGTGTGTGTGTTTGTGTGTGTGCATGTGTGCATGCATGCGCGCATGCATGTGTGTGTGCGTGCGTGCGTGAATGTGTGTGTGTATGTGTGCATATGTGCTTGAGTGTGTTTGTGTGTGTATGTGCATGCGTGTGTGAGTGCACGTGCAAGGGGGCATTCCTGCATGTGGTGGCGTGCGTGTGTGTGCATGCATATGGGTGTGTGTGTGTGCATCTCTGGTTACGTGCTTGTGTGCGGGTGTGCGTGTGCGTACATTTGTGCTGCGTGTGTAAGTTTTTACGTGCACGTACATGTGTGTGTGTGTGTGTGTGTGTGAGTGTGTGCAATGACATGCGTGTGTGTGTGACTAATTGTGTACGTGTGTTTTCTATCGTTGCGTGCATGTGTGTTTGTGTGCGTGCGCGTGTGCATGTGTGTTTTTGTGTGTGTGCATATGCGTGTGCGTGTGTGTGTGCGTGCGTGCATGTGTGCGTGCGCAGCGCGCGCACGCGTGTGTGTGTGTGTGCATGTGCATGTGTGTGCGTGTGTGTGTGTGTGTCCGTGTGCGTGTGTGCGTGTGTGTGTGCATGTGCGCGCGCGTGCGTGTGTGTGTGTGTGTGTGCTATGCATGTGTGTGCATGCGCATGCATGTGTGTGTGCATGTGTGTGAGTGTGTGTTTGTGTTCCCGTACACGTGAGTGTTTGTGTGTGTGTGTGTTTGTGTGTGTGTGCGTCTGCAGTGTGTGCATGTGTGCGTGCACGCGCGCATGCATGTGTGTGTGCATGCGTGCGTGAATGTGTGTGTGTGTGTGTGTATTTGTG
>CM031243.1:192034438-192036938 GCA_018340775.1 Taxus wallichiana var. yunnanensis
CATTAGGATCCTTAGGAGACACTTTGGGAAGTTGGATTTCGTCGAGGGACATAATCATGTAATTACCATAACCCATATCCTCGTAGAGTATTTGTGCTCTAGGATCATCCATTTTCTGCACAATATACTCAGATTGCTTCTCAGGCATCAACTTCTTCATTTGTCCATTAACAGGTATGAGTGCATGCGACCAGTCCATTTGGATTTCCCCACCCACATCTTTGCAGAAGTTCCTACTTAGCAACATCCCGTATGAAGGAGGGATATCTGCTACTAAGATGGTAGCCAACACTTTCTTTTCAGGCAAGGCAGCAAAAGCCACTTGTGCATCTTTAATTCTCCCGACCAGGGGCACTTCTTTACTTTCCATGGAGTAACAAGATCCATAAGTGCATGTGAGGGTCAGGCCTAAAGCATGAGCTACTTTAGCAGGCATTACGTTATCTGAGGCTCCTGAGTCAATGACACAATTACTGAGCCTATGACCAGCTATAAGAAGTGTTACATAAAATGGTTTAATTTTGTCACCAGGCGAGGTGACAGCAGCTACCAGACTAGGCTGTGGTGCAGAAGGAGGAGTAGGTAAAAGGCCTTTAGAGGTGGTTTTGGAGTGAGAATTAACAAATTGAATCATTTTGGCAAAAGCTTTGGGATGAGTTTGATAATACTCGGCCTCTGAGATTTGAACCTTAGTCTTTTTCAGATGATCAATAATATCAAAAGACCCAGAAGTGGACGGGCCATCATCATTTGAAATTCTAGGCTTATCAACTTTAGGAGAAAAAGAAGGAACTTTGCTAGTAGGATTAACAGGACTCACCTTTGGTGCAGATGAAGTGGGGATAGGAGATCCTCTTTTTGCAATCACGGGAATAGTTGTTGACTGCTCCTTAGATTTCTTGGTAGGCTGTGTCACTTTCTCCCTCTGATGTGTCTGCTCTCGAGTCATGACAGCAAATGATTCGCTATTCATGTCTGCTACCACTTCATCATAATCATCTCCATCATCAATGCCCTCAGTGGTGAAGAAATTAACCCGAGATCCCTCCAGTTCCTCTGCCTCATCATCAAATTCCTCCACATACTCCTCGCAAGCTTCATTATCCTCATCATCATCTGGCTCTTCAACCTCACAGGTTGCATTCACAGGAACTTTAACAGGAGGTCCTTCAAGTGCTAGTCTTGTTTGAGAAGCAGGCAAACGATTCCTGGGCTGGAAATTTCTCCTTGGAACATCTGCATAAGGAGCATGCTGAGCTAATTGTTTCTTTATAGCAATGAGATCATTCGCAAGCTTCTGGACTAACGGATCAGTATTAGGTCCAGGAGTGGAGGAGGAGGAAGCAACAGACTTAGATTTGGAAGGGTCTCTCCTCAACTTCCCTGACATGATCAGATCATCCTCGACACTAACAGCAAGAGTTTGATCCTCCACCAATGTTGCGAGATTAGCCCTTCTCAGCGCATAACTGACTTCAGACGATTGGGCATTTAAGAAGAAACATTTTCAGATTTGATCAACAGGTCGAGTATTTACAGGAATTTTGTTGATCAATCTGTTGAAACGGGCCACAAATTCTCTCATGGGTTCTGATGAATCTTTCTTTATCTGAGAAATTTGGGCAAAAAAGGCATGCACATCTTCTACCGGCTTGAAATGGTTTTCAAACTGAGTTCTCATTGTGTCCCGGTCCAAAGTGATAGCGCCACCTAAGGTGGTAGAACCAATCAGTAACATTATCTTGTAACGTCTCAATGAACAGCCTTACGGAGACGTCTTCATGCTCCACTCCCAGAACTCCACATGTAACAATGAAGGCTGTGATGTGTTCATCAGGATGCACTTTTCCATCTCCTTTGAACTTAGGAAAGTTCTTCCGGTTACCTCTGGGTAACTCATGCAAAGGCTGAGGAAGGGCAAGGGGCCCGACACGATGACCCCATGGTAATGGCGCCGCCATTCTTGGAAAAATGGCTTGGAGAGGAACTGCAACACCAGCAAGAATCAAAGCTCGAAGATTAGGGCTAGCTGGCTCTGAAGGAATACCACCCGTAGGACTTCTATCTTGAACAGGTGGAGTGCTTGTCGAACGAGTCCTTCTATTTCTTGTTGAAGGAAAAGGAAAACCCTGCTGCTCCAAAATCTGGAACTGAGAATCTTCAATACCAAGGGTCCTTCTCCCTCGAGTAAAACGCGGAGTCGCCAGATCAAAAGATGATCAAAATAACAGAACTGGAATATGATTTTCCCCAGTGGAGTCGCCAAAAACTGTTGGTCGTCAGATAGGACTTTACGAAGAGCAACAGTCAGGGGACAAGAAGTCCCTCCTCTTTAATGGGAGAGGTTCCCTTATTCAGAAACGAACTTATTTACAAATGTACAAGACATAATTTGTTGGTTAAACTTGGATATCACAAAAGTGTTTTCTATGAAGATCATCAATTACAAAAGGACTGAGGAAAAAGAATATGGGAAAGAGCAGAAAGGCAACATGTAGAA